>JAGXJF010002934.1:0-35537 GCA_019208055.1 Stipa capillata | reverse complement strand
AGCAACCTAGGCCCACTGTCAGTATTACTGAAGCCGGCGCCGAGTTCCAGTCCACGCCACCCCCCCCTGAGCCGCCGGTCTGGCCGGTTTTCTTTCCCCCAGTGCACTGATCCTCCTCTGGTCCGGCCGGTTCACCTTGAACCAGGCTGATTCTCAAGAAACTCCCCAAATAAAAGTTGGTCAGAATTAAATTTCCCATCTTTTTCATATAGATCTTTTTTCGAAAATCTCGATGTATCTTCCTGTACCGCCCAGTCCAGTACACAGTTCAACTTCAAAATCTGTTTTAAAACTCCTTTTGAAATATATTCAAACTAGGGCACTCCAGTATACTAAATTCCAGCATCTTTCCTTAGCCTTGCACTAGTTGCATTCATGCACCCATGATTGCTTAGCTTAGAGTCTAGAAAGGATAAGTTAAAGCCATGAAACCCTAACTCATGAGCATGCATTGTAGTCTTAAACTCTTTTCCAATTTGAACTTGATTAGGAGATCTATCCCAAGTATCCAGTAGGTTTAAAGTTCATATTCTCATATAGCTTAGTAGCCATTGGTTCATTTGATGCATAAGTCCAAGAGCCAGAGAAAACATGTGCTTATCCTCCGAACATTAGAAACCCTAATCGACATTTCATGCATTTTGTTCTTCTTAGTTTTAGCACCATCAAGTTAGGATCTTCAAGAAATGTTAGAACCTGGCATGCATGCATACTGAATTCTATTATTTGATTCTCGTAATACTCGGTTCTTATTTGAAGTTTTCCGAACGTGTAGTTGATGGTGTGAGGTACGTGCGCCAGGACGAACCCGAAGCATCTCCGCGTCCGGAACCAAGCCAAGACCTGCCAGGCAAGCCTCCGCCCTTGATCATGTTGAATCCCAGATTTACGAAACATTATTTTGTTTATAAACTATGCATGCTATGTTTTACACTTTATTTTGTGTAGAGTAGATATTCCCGATGATAGGAAACCCTAGTCTGACCCTGTAATCCTTGTCACCTTAGGGCTACTGTACTCCGGAGAATTCTCGGGAACCTAGGATAGTGTATGTATATATATGCTTAGCCCCGCAGTAGTTGAATTAGGTTTTTCGAAAAGGGAAAGGAAAGCAACACCCATATTTCATGTGATGGAATATCGAAACGGACCGTCGCGTCCGGTTGTAGAGATGCATGGAAGGTAGGATATGCATGGGCTGGGATATTCTACCAAAAAGGGTTCTGTGGAACCGAGCTAAAAAGGGAGAAGATTTTGATCCGGGTTGGTAATGAAGGGTGTTTGTAGGGAGATGTTAAAGAGCGAGGTAAGGCCCGTCGTGGTTCTCGCTGCCCGTTATCGGGAGTGGTGTGGAGTCCTTCTCGGATCACCTAAGGACCTGTCTTAAGTGCCGTTTGGCCAAGTCTTACAGTACGACCACATGTCCTTTGTGGGAAGGACTTGATCTAGTAACCGTCCTGGACTAGCATGAACCCGTGGGCAGTTAGTAGAGTGCAGGTGGGGCGGGTAGCTCCGAAGAGGGCTACACCCGTGGTTAACGAGGTTTGGTTCGCCACAGAGTTGGAACACCAACCTCCTCGTAGCAGGGATACTGTCTCGAGTTAGGTGTGGGACATGTCCTTCTGACGGGTTCATGGCTGGGTTCACACCGGCGAAGAGTCTCGTTGTACTAGCTCTGGTAGTATGCAGTGCACGGTATGCCCAGGGTGAACTACATCGTGTGGGTAAAGTCGTACAACCTCTGCAGAGTGTTTAAAAACTATTCGAATAGCCGCGTCCGCGGTCATGGACGAACTTGGTCGGGCCACACTAAAGTAGTTTTGGCTTTCTGAGCCCAAAAAGGATTTCTAGGATATGGGTTTAAGGACGTGAACCGTCGTGTTCATAGGGCAGTTTGCCAAGTTCCCGTCGTATCGGGAGGTGTGAAGTCGGGTTTTCCCGTAGCTACGGGCAAACCTTAGAATCCCCGTAAGTACGAGGTGAGCGACGTCTACCTGAGGAACCGGGTGATTGGGAACCCCGTAAGTACGAGGTGAGCAGCGTCTCCCTGTGGAACCGGGTAAGTACCGTGCTGTACCGTTGTAACGGTAAGCACAAAAGTGAACTCCCCGTTGCAACGGGCGAGTGTTCTGAGCAGTACCCTATCTCGCCGCGTCGAGATGTTTTTGATAAAATCGCTTTTGCATCTATGTACCTATTTACAATGCAAACTTACTTTCTCGCACAACATGAAACTTAGGATAGAGCCTTGTTATTGTTAAATTCCGAGCATGTTCATAACCGTATTAAAACTCCCCGACGGAGTGCTTGCGAGTACATTCAATGTACTCACCTGGCTTGTTATGTGGCCAGACGAAGAGGAGGAATACCAGTCTGGCAATAGCGACAGCGACTACGAGGCGTAGGGTTTCTCCCCAGTCTGTTGCCTGTGGTTCGGCATATGGATGGGCTATCCACCGTGTTTTTATTCCGCTGCTGTTCAATTCGGCCAATAGGCCCGGTTTGTAAGAACTAAAGACCAAGTATGGTCGTTGTTTGTAATAAACGATGTATGGTATGGTTATGCTATCAAGTACTTGTGTGTATCGACTATTGATCCAGGGATCGATACAGTGAACACAAGGGTTTATCCGGCCATAAAACCGGGTAGTCCACAATGTCGCGACATAGTATCCACAGAGATTGTTGCCCGGCGGCTGCTTGTCGCACTGTAGAAATCATGGTTACGTGCAGGGTAATTTAGTTTTACCGAATACATATTAGAACGTGCGAGGTGATTATTCTTCGGCGAGGGAGGAATTATTACCGGGAAATGAAATCGGTGGGTCGGTTCGGTTTGTGTTATTTTCACAGCCCCTCCCCTTGGCAACATACTTGTTGAACGCCCTGTTGAGCACCATCATCAAATTTGCGTACTTCTCTGGTGGGTAAGCCCTGGATTCGAAGTACGTGGCATGTAGATATTGTGGCTCGAGGTAGACGAGCATCCAGTGGAAATCATAGTTGTACGGTAGAAGAATGACGTGCTTAGTAGAGAGAAGGAGCATGACGTCCGAAATGTATTCCTCGACCTCGTTCGGCTGGAATTGGACCATTGTGCATATGACCACTTGTGGATCGAGGAATCCAATATTAGGATTTTCTGCCCTAGCCTCTTGAATCATATGTCTACACATAAAAGTAATATCATTGAATGAGCATATCAATAAGTTAGACAATTCATTTAGCTTAAACAGTGATTGAGAACACTTACAGTGTCCAGCATCTTAATAGGCTGACATCGAGGGCGTCATGACAGTAGAGGTCCGCTAAATCGGAGAAATCGATGGTAAAGGTTCCACCTGGATGGAGGAAATGTTGCCGCTTGTACATGGCGCTGATATTTTGAGGAAATGTTGCCGCTTGTACATGGCGCTGATATTGTCTCCTCGTTGGACCTCTTCATATAAAATTCGTGCACAATCTGAGCTGCCCAACCAAGTCGTTCTAACACCGCCCGTGTCACTAGCGGCTGCCTTTCCGTGTAGACTCTTATCTCGGGTTCTTCGTCTACCTCTTTGCCCTTGGCCGACTTTGTGCTATTTCTGGTGGCCCTACGCTCAACTTGAGGAGTCGTTTTGGCAGTCTGCTGGCTAGATCTGCTAGATTGATTAGATTGTGCTGAAGCGGATTTCACCTTCGGTGGAGGAGCACGGATTGAGAAATCTGGACCGTAACGTACCGGAGACAGGGGCCGTGCAGGAGGTGGAGGGGCAACCAGGGAAATGTACTTCTTCGGCCACTGGATGAACGTGTTGACGGCCTGCCCCAGTGTCCTGACGTCGTCCTCCGGTGGTACAGGAAGTGTGAAGGAAGAGCAATTCGCATGCACCATGTCCACTGCCACCTTAGCGTTACCCGCCGCTATCAGAACTCCGTGCATCCTCGTGTCTGCAACATATGGAAATGCTAACCCCGTGCCAGCCTCAAGTATGTCAGTGGGGCCAAAACAGCTGGGCACGAGGAGCTTGCAGCTAGTTACCACCACTATGTCGTCGACAGGGAATCTTTCATTGACGTCTTCAAGAGGAATCGGCTCGACATGTAAGTCGTCGGCGCGGTCGTCATCCCAAACGTGGTCATGAGCGGATTGTTCGTGGACGTCCTCCATGGATGCGCAGCTACTCCTGCGCCGAGCATGTGGGGATGAGCCTGCGGGGCTGCGTTCGGCCGCGGCGGCTGCATCCTCCTGCCTTATCTGCCATACCCGTTCTTCGACCCTTGCATCGATCCTCTGTTCTAGGCCTGCATATATTTCTTCCATCAGCTCTTTTTTCATCCGTTCACGCTCGGCTGCCTCGCACTCCGCTTTCGTTCTCCTCCGACTCCTGTACGAACCCGCATCGTCGGGGAATCCCATCTTCCATGGAACCGTCACCCCCACGCCACGCATTCAATCCGGGTGCTCTTTATTTCCCAGAGCCGACGTTAGTATATCCTTTTCCCTGGCTGCTTGGAAAGTTCCTTGAGCGGATTGTTCTGACAGTCGCAGGATGTTTTTAGCCACCTGGACGGTTTCGGGCTTGTTGAAGGCGACGGTGCCATCAGCCGAGATGTTGGCCCTCGCGCGATACCAGTTCCGGGCCCACCTCTCTCGGATCTGGGAGAACGGTGTGTCGCGACTCTCCTGAGACGCCCGCTCGTCCTCTGTTTTCCATTCCAACTCTTTGCGCGCATACCCACCGCTTTCGAGCCTGTGGGGGTGAACGTTGCATGCTTGACGCGCCCTGTTTGCCTGACTCCGCTGCACAAATTCCTCCGACGTGCACCTCTCCACAAATTCCGTCCATTGATCCTCCAAGTACCTGTAAGTCTTCGGGTCCTGCCTGTAGGGCATAAGATCGTTCTTCACGTACGTGTTGTAGAGCTTGCTCTTGAAGGTCTTCCACGCCTTGCCCATCTTGGCTTTTGCCTGTCTTTCCACGGCCTGCTCGGTACGTTCGGGGAAGTCGAATTGTGCTTTGATTGTGCTCCACAGGAACTCTTTCTCGTTATCCGGCACTGACGGCCAGCTGGCGTACGTTATCCGGACCTTCGTCCTCGCCAGTGAAGCGCACGCACTACGGAATGCCGCCTGAGCCTGCTGAGGCAATACGGGCACACCCTCATCACTGACATGAGTAATCCTGTAGTGACTCGTGGGCATTTTATTTTTACCTCGGCCACCTCGCTTTCGCTTCTGCCCACCCGATTCTTCGGTTTGCTCGTGAGACGAGGCTTCTGCATGTTGGGAGGGCAACGGTTGAGCCGGTTGAGGAGACAAGTGCAGCTCATCTTGTCGAGGAGAAGAGGCCACCGGCAATTCACGTTCATCTCCTCCGAACACCATCTTCAAAAGACGAAAAATTCAGATATGCAGTACACGACAAGATTCCAGACATTTTCATATAAAGACACATGAACTCTAGCTAGACTTAGAAAGTTTTTTGTATGCACACACACGTATGAGTCCCCTAACACCCCTCATCGGAGGTTTACCTTTCCAAATGGCTTGGTCGATCCTCCACATACATCGCAAGATTCTTGCAACCCTAACCGAGCTCAATTTGATCGGAGGACATTCGTTTAATAGCCGAATGTGCAAATATATAACCCTTGTCGAAAGTACAACAACTTCGTAAATAGTGCTAATGTTTGTAATCTCATCATAAATATCTTCCTAAACTCTTTTATACAATTCCCAAAAAATTTGAAATCATATTTACCAAAATATGTTAAGGAGGCCATTCGAAGATCAAACCCTAAATCCTCGGATTAACGATTGTAAGTTGGACTTTCGAGATATGGTCTGCTATATCTTACAAACACTGTAGGTGCAGTTCACATTTTGCAGATAGGGGTGGCTATCGAGCCTACTCGACTCGACTCGACTCAACTCGTAAATACTCGGTAACATAACGAGTTAGCTCGACTCGACTCGTTAACGAAACGAGTTAAAATGCGAACTCGACTCGACTCGCTAATTACTCGAGTAACTCGTTTAACCCGGTAATTACTCGTTAAGACATTGAACATTGTTTGTCATAAAATGCAGCAGTCAATGAATTGAATCTAGTGACTATAATCATATTAAGTAATACACCAAGTAAAATTCCAGCAATACAACAAGAAAATTACAGTCATAGTCGAGGGCCTAGTCATTTATGGACATATATATGACAAATGCATGCAACCAATATACTTCTAACTCCAGTGAAGTAAGCAACCACAAAGTTCTAACTCCAACAGTCCACATATAACAGTCCACGTGCAAATTGCAGAGCAAGCAACCACAAAGTTTGAACAAACATGGATTAATTCCCAAACATTGATATATGCAAAAGATAACCCTACATTAGAGGGCTTTGGGGCGGCGGCGGCGTCGGGGCGGTGGCGGCGTCGGGGCAGAGGGATTCGGGGTGGCGGCGGCGTCGGGCAGCGGTCTTCAGGGCCGCGGCGGCGTCGGGCCAAGGGCTTCTGGGCGGCGTCGGGCCGAGGGCTCCGGGCGGCGGCGGCGTCGAGGCAGAGGGATGGCGTCGGGGCGGCGGCGGCGGCGTCGGGCCGATGGCTCCGGGCGGCGGCGGCGTCGGGGCAGAGGGATGGCGTCGGGGCACGACAGGCTAGGGTTAGCGAAAATTGAAACTGGCGGCGCGGCTTTAGAAAGAGGGGATTTATTAGAGAAGATATTCCAGACGGTCCGGAAAACAGAACCATCTGGACTAATAGTACAGACGGTTCTATACCAAGAACCGTCAGCACTATTATTAGTACCGACGGTTCTCAGTACGGAGCCATCTATACTAATATTGCAGGCGGGACCCTGCTACATTAGTGCAAACGGTTCTCAATATGGAGCCGTCTGTATTAACATTAGTGCAGACGATTCTCAATATGGAGCCGTCTGTACTAATATTGCAGACGGGACCCTGCTACATTAGTGCAGACGGTTCTCAATATGGAGCAGTCTGTATTAACATTAGTGCAGACGATTCTCAATGTGGAGCCGTCTGTACTAATATTGCAGGCGGGACCCTGCTACATTAGTGCAGACGGTTCTCAATATGGAGCAGTCTGTGTTAACATTAGTGCAGACGGATCTGTACTACGAGCCGTCTGTAGAAAGATTTTGCCCGAGTTGACCTACGGTCCCACTTGTCATGACTTTGGGTTCACAAACAAACGCTTCAGACGCGGAATTACGGGCAGATACCACACCACCTTAGCGGGAACTACTTTCTTCGGCTTGATGAAAGACTCGCCATCGTCTGGTTGACTCTTACGCTTGTAACGAGATGCTTTGCACACTGGACATGAACGCAAGTTCGATAATTCATTCCGGTACAAGATACAGTCGTTCGGACATGCATGTATCCTTTCTATCTCCATCCCCAGTGGACAAACCACCTGCTTTGCTCGGTACGTGTTTTTGGGCAGCTCGTTACCATCCGAAAGTATCTCCGAGAGGAGACCTAGGAGCGCGGTGAAACTCTTGTCTGACCAACCATAGCTTGCTTTCAATTTAAGCAGCTCGAGCACGGATGACAGCTTTGTGTATTTCGGCTTGCAACCCAGAAACAAAGGTTTTTCTGAGTCCTCAATCAAGTACATGAATTTGTTTAAGTCTCTCTCAGTATTAAAGTTCACGTCAGCATCGCACAGCATCTGATCCAACCTATCATCGTCCTCTGCGCCACCACAATCATCGTCTGCACCTACTTCCTCATGGCGGCCACAATCATCGTCTGCACCTACTTCGTCGTCATCTTCTGTCCTTTCGTTGACTTCGGGTTCTTCGACGATGCCAACGTCTTCGTGTAACATGTTCTACTCTTCACCATGTTTGGTCCAACACGTGTAGTCCGGTTTGAAGCCCTCTAATAATCAAGTGCGCTTGGATCTGTAGGGCTGAGTTGTGTCCGAGAAATGATCTCTCATTTCTACAATCGCAACAACGACAATATGTAAATTCAACACCCTTCTTCAACCTATCCTCATCGGCAACTCTAAGAAAATTCGTCACACCATCAAGGTACGCTTGGTTCGTACGAGAACCGTACATCCACACCCGATCCATCTGGCTACACGTGCTGCACAACAAGGAAATTAGTGTTAAATTGACCTAATAAAAGAAAGCCACCTAGCTTCTCATCGAAAAAAAGGAGCTTATGTAGAAATCGTACTGCAATTTAAGGGTTTAAGGGTATAAACATAAATATCAAAATACGGAACATCGTCATGAGATGAAATGCATGTCATGGAATAGAGGACATAAAATAAAGACTAATGCAAATGTAATCAATTTAATCGGAGTCCGGACGCTTAAAATATCACAATCCGAATTTCTCCGGCGGTTCCAGAAACCCTAATTTGAGTTTTTAGTCAATTTTATTTTTTCTACAATGCAAACACGAATGAAAATGACATAATTGCATAGATCTTATTTTTCTGAAAATGTTGATATATTATTTGTATTTTTCTGACTAATAATGAATTTCTATGATTTTTATAAGATTTAAATATTTAAATACTCTTTTTGATCTTTTCCTCAGTAAAAATAATAAATAAATAAATTCAAAAATAGTAGATCCTGACAGGTGGGTCCCACTGGTCATATTTTCTTTTTTTTATTTTTTTGGCTTAATTAGCCTGAGGGCCGGCGGTTGGCCGGCCGGGACGCCGGCCGAGCTCGATCGACCGCGGCGGCAAGCGGCGGTGGCGCGGGACCGCGGCGGCGGACGGAGGAGGGAGCGCGGAGCGCGGCGGCTTACCGGGAGGCGGCGGGGCGAGGCAGGCGGCGGCGAGGTGGAGGCCACCGGCGGCGGGGAAGCTTCGGGGGCTGGCCTGGCGGCGGCGGGAGAGCGTCGGCGGATGGCGGCGGCGGCTTGGGAAGGTCGGCGGCGGGCGGCACGAGCTCCGGTCGGCGGTGGCGCTTGCGGGGGGCTCGAGGTTCTGGAGGTCACGAAGCTCGGCTGGGAGTGGGAGTGAGGGAGTGAGCTTTAGTACAGACGGCTCCAAGTAGGGAACCGTCTGTACAAATAACACAGACGGTTCCGGTAGGGAGCCGTCTGTACTGTATGGGTTAGTGCAGACGGCTCCCAACTGGGACCGTCTGTGGCATTAGTACAGACGGTACCTTTTGGGAGCCGTCTGTACTATATGGGTTAGTACAGACGGCTACCAACTGGGACCGTCTGTGGCATTAGTGCAGACGGTCCTTGTTGAGAGCCGTCTGTACTGTGATACCCAGTGTCGACGGCTGCAGTTGGAAACCGTCTGTATTATTTGTACAGACGGTTCCGCGTGCGAACCGTCTGTATTGTGCTGTCCCGCTTGTTCGCCGTCCTTGGTCGTGATTTGTACAGACAGTTTGTGTTGGGAACCGTCTGTGATAAGAATTGTACAGACGTCCCCCTGTTGCCGTCTGTACAAGAGGCGTCCCGTTAAATGGTATCTGTAGTAGTGAATAATGTATTGTTGTACTTTTTGCATAGAGTATTAATTAGTTTGTCATGTTGCTGACAAATAGATCAATAGCTAGCACTGCAACCACGTAGTCAAGATCGATCTCAAGAACACAATGAACATATATAACTAGCAGAATTTCCACATCAATTAGCCGGTTTAGTTGGTACGTGCAACTAGTAGCAAAACAGTCAGACCTACGTGCGTAACCGGCCAGCAACTCATGTAAGATGCAGCGGTCCTGCGGTGCACGCACAGGCAGTACATTGTGCCTCGGACAACACCGGATGCATGTGATTGCACTGGCCGTGGCTGGCTTCACCGTTAAAACTTCTATTCCAGACGATTCTTTTCACACGGTTCAAAAAGTCACGGATTAGAGATATTCGAGACGGTTCTATAAAGCTCACCATCTAGAAAACGAACAGATGTTTTGGTGTAAAAATGAACCTTCTGGGTAAGGTAACATCTCTGACGGTCCAAATATCCAATCATCTAGGATCACATACAAGAAAGTTAACAATTCGAATCGTCTGGGATGTGGACATATCCTAAACGATTCATAACTTAAACCGTTAGGATATCCTGGCCACCCACATAAACCGATAGGGCAAAGGACATATCATAGACGATTTGTAATATAAACCGTCTAAGATATGTATCCTCACTTTGAACCATCTGGGATTGGGCCCTATACATATGGCTCAGGCCTTTGCCCTTTGCCCTTTGCACTTTGCCCTTACTTTGTGCCCTTTGCCCTTCCTCGGTTCTCTAGCCATCATGCTCTCCTCCTCATCCCACTGTCATCGCCCGCCGCCACTTCTCTTATCCACCTTGATGACTTGGCGCCTCCACCTCAACGTCCCGGCCGTCCCTCATGTCTAGTGCCAAGGAGAGATAGCTGCTGCTGCCACATCACCAAGGAGAAATAGTAGCGGCCGACAGCCACTCCACCACCCTCTACAGCGCCGCCACCTAGGAACAATAGCAGCGGCCAGGCAAGGTAAATCCTGCTTCGCCACCCTCTGATGTCCATTATGTTTTATTGGGCATAAGATGGCTAGAAACAAATTTTAGTTCAGGAAAATTTAGAAAGAGACAATTATAGAGTATGCAAGTATTATACAACAGCAAGGAACATGATAAGCACTAGAGAAGAAAATGATAAACTATTCAATTTCCTGCAACAATGCAGATTAATGATTATGGTATGCTTGATTTATTTTAGAATTATCAAATGTTTTTAGTTTTAGAATTTAGAGAGTTTGCCTCTTTAACTGTTTTTCAAAGGCATTGTTTTCAAATATGCTTATTACCACATGTTAGGAAAAAGCAAAGAAATATAATCCTTGAAACACAATAAATCAAAAGATATGGTTAGCAAAAGATTAAATGTCATTAAGACAATTTGGTGCCTGGACTAATATGGATTATTCAAATATGTTGTGATTAATTTGGTGCTCGGACTAATATGGGTTTGGGCATTAGGGCGTTAGGCCGACCCTCTATTTTTCTAATTCTTTATAATTGTTATACATTTTCTTTACTTTATTGATATGTTATGGGAATTGATATGTTCTTTACAATATGTTAGGGAATTAGGTAGTTTAATATAAAATTCTTTACTTTATTGATATGTTCTGGGAATTTTTTACTTTATTGATATGTTCTGGGAATTTTCGATGCTAGAATTTTTTGAACTATTATGTATATACTACATGCCAATGTTCTTTACCGTATATTCCCTCCAACAGTACATATATTTCTCATCTTCTCATGCATACTTCATGTGGAAATCAATTAACTATTTTCAAAATCAATTAACTAAACCCCTCAAGCTAACCTTTACTCATTTGCATCGCCCCTTCTCCTCTAATCTTCTTTTCAAGAAAAGTAGTGAAGATTTCGTCCCAACCTTCATCCCTGTTGAGCTCGCACGGTGAACCAAGGTCGCCCCGACCATCCAACACTTTGGTGGCCACGAAGACCCGTCATGGTAGAAAGCCCACTAAGATGCCCTCTAGTGCTATCCAGTCACAAGGGTTGATCATGACTCCGGTACTCTAGCATCCCCTGCTAGAACCGCTCAAAACTTCAAAATGATATGCGGGGTAGTAGTAAGAAAAAAAATGTAAAGATCACCATAGAGTACTGGAGGCTCCTTACCTTGAAGGAGTGCAAGCTCGTTGTAGATGAAATAACAGTCATTTGAGGTGCCTACTGAATGGATGAGGGCCTGCGGTGAGCCATGTTGTTGATAGCTTGCAAAGCTTAGAGGCACTTCAAGTACACCCTGCAGACCAGGAAATATACAAAAGGTTGGTAAGCTAGCGGCCACCTAGTTTTGCAAATTATCCATTTCCTGAAATAACTTCTTGGGCTTTTGCAGGAATCGTTGAGTGAGAAATCTTCCCAAGGCTCATTCATGTCCGACAGGATGAATGACATACTGAGTGTGGGAATTGGGACCAAGGAGCACCCAGATGTACCCCGGGTCATAGAGTGCTCGCAACGTGGGATAAACCATTCCACGGGCCACCACCGCCTTATCTAAGGAAGAGCAAAAGAGAGCTAGAGAGGCAGCAAGGGTCAAGCAGATTAAAGCTAACTTACACTAGGAGTTCGAGCAGATGCTTGATATTATGGTTAATGCGGCCCTCGATGCTCGCATGTAGCAAGGACACCCTAGCCCCTGTGGCCGACAGAGTCGTTGCGTCCTGCAAGTGCACAAGGTAAGTTGAAGCTAGTTTTTGATAAAGAGTATCATATCCACAAGGAGCAGAAGAATCGGTAGGTTTGTTCAAATAATGTTTCTTTATAGAGCCTCCAAGTGTTTACTTAAGTAATTAAATGACATGCCAGTAGCGGTGGTATAATAAAAGAGTATGATGATAATAATGAGTTGAATATAAATGCAGAATTTAAAATGCGATAAAAGTAAATTAATTGCAATAATAAAATAGGGGTTCTCGAGGTAAATGATTTCACCACTAATCAAATATAGATAGAAGATGAGAACAATTTGTGATTATGCATATAATTCATGAGAGCGGATCCTTATAAAGATGTGCCCTGAACATAAAACATACATCCCTTGCAACTATTGTCTCACCCTGGCGTCAAATTGGCAAGCAAGGAAATTAACGTCACCCATGGTAACGGCATTAAGTAGAGGGTCTTCGTGATTCTCACACCTAGAAGATCCTGGGGTTCAAGGTAGCTTCTGTCGCTGCGATACCTTTAATCCTCTCACTCCTAAGCGTTGAAATCCTTCATATCCCAAAGACAACTTGGTAAACAATCGACGTTCGTACACCATCATGAAGAACATCACTACACTCAATATAACATAACACAAATAAATTACTGCATCTTAACCAAGATTTGGTTAGGTTCACCCATAACCTCAAGAACTAAATAGACTACTCAAGAGATAGATCACAAGACACGAATGAAATGTGGAAATAAGATATCATGATTAAATGTGCAAGAATAATCTCAGAACAGAGCCACATACATAGAGTACGAGATGAACAAGTTCGGAGATCAATCTAGATGGGAAACCAATGGGGATGACGTAAGGGATGAATCTCCAATGTTGCTTGTGGTCTCTCTTGATGAAGTGGGCTACTCAAATGGTGTAGATCAGATTTCAGGCAGCCCCCTTCTCTTTGGCGACATAGCAATCCATCTTCTCTCTATTTTTGCCATTGTTTCCTCTTTCTGGTCACGTAGGAATATTTGTTTCTTATATGGCCGCCACCACCAGGTAGGGTTTGACGAGACGAATCGTTTGGAGGTTAGTACGACCAGGCGTCGCTATGTGGTTTCTTCCAAAGGGCCTCTCTTAACTTGTAGATGACGTGTATATATTTGGTTCTTTCAGAAAACTCCCTTTTTAAAGTGAATTCCTTAATTATCCTCCCACTTTAATCTGCCTTTTAAGTGGATCTGCATCAAAACAGTAGTAATTATTCTAAAAAACAACTGAAATAGCAATTAAATATGTATGAATTAAGATAAAAATATGTATGCAAAATGCACGCATCAACCTCCCCAAGCTTAGACATTTGCTCCTCCCCGAGAAAATTCCACCTTTCTGAACAAGATCCGCATGTTCAGAAAGCTAAAGTCGATGAAATGAATGCGAGCATTGCAACATCTATGCCTAATAAGTAAGCAATGAAGATTAATCTAATGAAATTTAAAGACATACTAATGTATGTGATTTGTACCTAGTGATCACAATAATGATAGTATGAAAAATACGTTTTGTGAGCCCACATGTCAAATTAGAACTAAAAAGTAGCAAAGTCATCAAGCAATACATATCTAAAAAAATTTAATCAAAAATAAAATAAAATAAAGGAAGGGTTACTAACCTTGTTTCATCTAATGGCGTAAGTCCCACTTGCTCCTTAATTTCTAAAACTTCAAAGTATCCCTTAGGAGGGTATAATATAGCAAAAGAGCATGCAAGAATGGTTCTTCATCTTCATCATGACCAAAAGTAAGGTGGAATTTTCTGGGGTTCTAGTTGGTCCTTTCTATTCTTTGGAAAAAAAACCAAAGATTATTGCTTTACAGGTTCAACCAATAGTTTTGAACGGTATAGCGTTACCACTACAACCATCATTCCACTCGTAACTGAGATATGAGTTCCTCTCTTAGAGAGTGATACTCATGATTCATTGCTTATTGGTCAGAGGAGTAGTTGATCGCCCTAGTTGTTTTTCCACATTAATAAAGGTGCATTTTAAATCAGGGTCATGATGAAGGTGAAAGGATAACCAAACATGCTCTCAGTACTACACTAATACTCTAGAACGAGGTAAATAAAAGTAATTGAAATAAGAGAGGAAAATGTGACAAACATTAATATGTAATTTATAATAGCAAACTATTGGACTATCTTGTCTTAATTGATGAAAAAGATAAAGCGAGAGTCATTGTTATTCAGACAAAGGCATTGAGTATCAGTAACAAGACAAATATGGCTCACAAACCAATTGATCATAAAATTCAAAAAATGAAATATAATATAAAAACAGAGGCATTAGTAAGTGTAAAAATTCATTAATATCAAACTTTGTTACTAATGAGCATGATACTACAATAACTCTCAAGCATCAAGCGACCTAACTCTTTATTGGATATGAGTCATCCCTTATAAAGGAAGGAAGATGAACAAAACACTAATGCATGACGATTGAACTAAATGCATTGTGAAAAGTAAATATGCAAACTAAAAAAATAAGATACAAGGTCTAGGTGGGACACCTCCCCAAGCTTAAATGAAGCCAAGGGTTACGACTCATATACCCAGATATTCAGCGACGCTTATTGTTGAGGTAGTGATGGTGCGCCTTATCCGCTGCAGGCAGCTTATAATTGCAGGATCTGATATCTTTCTGAAGTGAAGCATGACATCCAATTGTTCATGAGCATAATCTCAACCTGGGCCTTGAGTATACGATTTTTGTCCACCAGCTTCTTGATGACTTCCCCTAGTTCATTATGCTTATCTTCTAATTCTGCAACTTTTCCTTCAACACCCTTACTCATCACCCAATATGCATCGATCCCTCGGGTGATGGTGTTAATACATGCGCGGGAAGTAGCTTCAAGATCATTCACCCTTTTGTCGATATGCCCCTTCGCCAAATTTCCAAATCTCTGCTCTATAATAGTCACCTTTTCTTCTAGAGAAACAAATGGTAGACTTGGAAGTTTACCGAGCACTCCTTGTTGGTAAGAGTTAGGAGGACACGGAGGAATGGTACAATGGTTTGAATTCTTATGTAATAGCTCTTCCTCCTCAACCATCGTGGCCCAATCCTTTTGTGTCTTCGTCTCCCAAACAGCAGCAGGAATAATATAGAGATCTTTCTTCTTGTTCTTATTA
Organism: Stipa capillata; assembly: GCA_019208055.1. Lineage (NCBI taxonomy): Eukaryota > Viridiplantae > Streptophyta > Magnoliopsida > Poales > Poaceae > Stipa > Stipa capillata. The sequence continues at coordinate 20,152 of JAGXJF010002934.1, read as the reverse complement.
TTTGATATCCCGGTCTTGGGGACAGCAACAACAGGGGGTATGTTCTGGGGAGTGCCTTCCTTTGCTCCTTGGTCGGAGCTTTCCCCTGGCATTTTTACCGTTGTCGCTCATCTAGAACTTGATGATAGGCTAGATTGGATCTTGAAGAGAAAGATGACGGCTTTCAAAACCCCAAAAGATGAGACACAAAGATAATTGAAAATAGAGGGGAGTAGCATGGTATTTATATACAAATCTGGACATGAGTAACAGGAAACGAACTATAAAACACAATTAGGAATTAAAATCAAGACTCCATGTCCAATTTCAATCAATTTGGGCTTACCATAGTACCGCTGGATTGTACCGGGTCTCACCTCATAATTCTCCTCGGTCCAGAATTCTTGCTGAGGTATGGTACGGGCAGTGCTACCTGTACTGGGTGCCCGTACTATTTTTTTAAGAGTTTACTTTTGGCTCGATGCCGACCAATGGTACGGGCAGGTGCACCCGTACCAAGGGTATAACCATCAATGATGGGTTCCTTAAGAGCAAGATTAGAGAGGGAAGCCCATCATTGATCACCAACACCCATCAACAACAGATAGTGAAAATTAACCGTCATTGATAATATCAAAGATGGGCAGAAAAATATGTTGTTGATGACCTGAGTCATCAACGACGGGCCCCAAATCCGTTGATCAAGGATTTGGCCCGTCGTTGATCTACTCTTCTATAGTAGTGATTTCTGTGTAAAAGCACTCATGGAATCAACATACGACCAAATGAGTAAACCAGATTTATGCAAAGCACCTTTTCTTAGAATCCTGCAACCTAAATTGTGATTATAAGTGAAGCACATAGTACAATTACTCACAATGTTTAGTTTGCAACTAAACTTGTAAATATAAGTAAAGTAAACCGTCTTCAGTCCACCCCCCCTCTGATACCACGCTGATACGGGGGTGGCCCGATCTTCTCGTTGAGGAACCATGAAATTTTCCTATCATATAGCTAATCTACTTAGAATAGGGATTTTTCTAGTAAAAGATAGGCACTCTACCATTCATATAGATTAATAAAATGATTTACAAATGTTTACAAAGAACCAAAAAATTTGGCCTTGTGAAGATGATCTCGCAATAGGATGATCTACTACGGGAGCCATGACCCTCATGTGTGGTTGTTCATCCTCGAAGAAGGCGAGGTGCTGTTGCACGAGCTCCTTCTGAATGAACATGGCAACCTCATTGACAGGCTAGGCCTTCCCAAAAAGATTCAGCGATTCCTTTCCTTCCAAAATCCCCACATGATATTAGTTGAGGATGCCGCTAAACCTCTTCACGCCTTTCTTGTCCAAGGCCACAATGTTGTCATCCCACCAAGAATTAATGGAGTTGTTGCTCGATGGCGCAATGGTGGCCTATTCCTATCCTAGTGGCAAATCAAGCTCCACACCTCTCCCGTGAAGTAGCAATCCTTGGAAAGGTGAGAGACAGTCTCCGGGTGAATGTGGCATAACTTGCAAATCGGATCGTGAGGCCAGGTTCTCAGTCGTTAATTTCTTTTCGTGCATGTTTAGACAAGAGAAGAATCCGTACTTGGGTTCCGCCTCAACCCTCCAGATCTTGTCGACTTTGAAAATGGGAGGGAACAATCCTCTGAACTACACCTCATAGGTTGATTTTGATGAGTAGGTGTCCAACGTGATATCCTGTAGGCAAGTCCAAAACCCGATGAAAATTGCAAGGTGGTCCACCGAGCTGATGTTTCGAACAGACAATATCCAGTTCTGATCTTGGAGCTCCTTCTGCATCGTAAAGTTCTTTCTAGTTGCAATCGAGAACAAACTTGGCATCATGTGCTTCAGGGCGGGGCCGTCGTTCAGCCCGCGGTCATGCCAGAAGAGACACTTGGTCCTATCTCCCAATGTGATCACCATGCAAGCCCGAAAAAGCTCGAGATTGGTGTCGCTGCATATGAGGATTGAACTGTGCCATGGCCTTCAACTGTCGGTCCACTCAAACCATGGACATTTTGACTGTTATGCTCTAATATCACTTGTTATGCTTTGATATCTCTTGTTATGCATAGTAGCCCCCGAATCCAATCAAAGTTTGTAAAATACGACACAAGCTTGCACGGTATCAAGATGAAGTAGATGAATCCCGTAGAGAGTACCAAAATAATGATAACTAACAATCACAACAAAAGAGAAAAGATTTGGTGAAGCCAGCCGCGAATTCTTTAAGCACGACCTCAAAAGAGTATAAGGGATTGTCGCTTTCTCACAACTCTCTCACACTCTTTAGGACTCTCAAATTCTTGCCCTGTATAAAAATCTAATACTAAAAAAATATAGCCTCTAATCCTCTCTTATTTGCACCTTACTCTTGAATGGCTTGATTGCTTGTGTTTTTTTTCCTATGGTCATCCCCTTATGGGTTTATGTAAGTTCTCATATAGACTTTTCCAAAATAAAGAGAACTTTGAAACTATGAAGTTTTTTCTAATTTTTTTGTAGCACATCTTTAAATTCTGATAGATTTAAAATATAAGTCAAACCTTCCCAAACTTGTCCAAACTCGTGATGCCGAAGCCGGCAAGGTCGCGTGGCCGGTGGACCATTTGCCTGCCCTCTCGAGGGACCGGCCGTGTCATTGGCGTGCCAAATGAAGTCACGTCTTATCATGTCGATTCTCTCCTGCACCCACTTTGGCAAGTTGAAGAGCGAAAGATGATACGGGGCCATCCCGAACATAGGGATTTGTATACATGAAACAATTCAATTTCTGTCCGGCATATCCCAGCGTCTCGTGTAGAGAATTAGCCATGTCCGTCGCCTCGAGGCTCGAACGACCAAACCGATCTAGCATAGCACTGTGTGTTGGGGTCTCAACTCTCAAGTCACACAACCATGTGGCGATGAAAAACTGGCATATGCCGGTATGCTACTTGGGTCGCAATATATTCCTTAAAATTTTCAATGGGAAAACAACTGTAAGCCGCAGGCGTTATGTACATGCGCCGTGCTAGTGCTTTCCCCCTCCCTCTGCAGCGCGCTCCCCTGTGCCGTCACTGCAGACGAAAAAGATGAGCAGCCCGCGACGACGGCAGGAAGCTTCCCTGCCACAGAAGCAGGCCTAGAAGCCCAAACAAAGCCCCTTGTTTTGTCCGTACTCATACGCCGTGCCACCGTGCGTGCGTGCGTGCGTTTCGCTGCGACGCTGTGTCGTCGTGTCAGAGAGAGAGAGAGAGTGTGTGTGAATGTGGACTGGAAGCGAGAGTTGGTTGGGTCGCGTCTCGTCACCACTTACACTAATTATCTTGGCCGCTTCCTCGCCGTGGTCAAACGCAGGGGCACAGGCACAGTTGTGTGATCCCCCCGGGGGCGCCTATATATACCCCCAGAGCCGCACCGCCGACCCCCCCATTACCTTTTCTTGGACCCTTGTCTCGTTCAGTTCCGCTCTCACTTCTCACTTCCACCCAAGAAAAGTTGAAGAGAGAGGGGGAGGGAGAGGAACTCCTGAGCTTCTGATCTGAATTCTTCTTCTTCTCATCGTACCACGCCACGCTCACGAGAAACCAAGAGGTCAGCAGCAGAGAGGCGCGGATCGAGGCGGAGTTGCGCGGGGGCGGTATGGGGAGGCCACCGTGCTGCGACAAGGCCGGTGTGAAGAAGGGGCCGTGGACGCCGGAGGAGGACCTCATGCTCGTGTCCTACATCCAGGAGCACGGCCCGGGCAACTGGCGCGCCGTGCCCACCAGCACCGGTATTCTCGCGCGCGCGTGATCCTTGATTTTTCTTATTTTCGTTTTGGGGTTTGTCTTTGCGCGATCCTTTCTCTGATGGACGGATCCTGCAGGGCTGATGCGGTGCAGCAAGAGCTGCCGGCTGCGGTGGACCAACTACCTCCGGCCGGGGATCAAGCGCGGAAACTTCACCGAACAGGAAGAGAAGCTCATCGTCCACCTCCAGGCCCTCCTCGGTAACCGGTAATTGCTTCCACTCGATTCTGCTCAATTACCACTCTTGTTGATTTAAGGGAATGGTAATTTAATTGCTTCAGTCCAGTCCAGGTCGGTGTGATGAACTGAGTACTAAATTAACTTTGTCTTCGTCTTTTTGCGATTCTTGGTTAGGTGGGCGGCGATTGCGTCCTACTTGCCGGAGCGGACGGACAACGACATCAAGAACTACTGGAACACGCACCTCAAGAAGAAGCTGAAGAAGATGAGCGCCGGCGAGGACGGCGAAGTCAAGAGCAGGGCGACCGCGCCCAAGGGGCAGTGGGAGCGGCGGCTGCAGACGGACATCCACACCGCGCGGCAGGCGCTCCACGACGCGCTCTCGCTGGACCCCTCGCCGCCGACCGGGCAGCACCCGCCGGCTCTGGCGCCGTCCAAGGCGACGTACGCGTCCAGCGCCGAGAACATCGCGCGGCTGCTGGAGGGCTGGATGCGGCCCGGGGAAGGCGGTGGGAAGGCATCCTCGGGGTCGCGGTCGTCGGCGTCGGTGTCCGGCGAGGGCGCATCGGCCAGCCACAGCGGCACGGCGCCGACGCCGGAGGGCTCGACGGTGACGAGCAAGACGGATGACGGCGGCGGGGCCACCACAGAGCCAGCGTTCTCGATGCTGGAGAACTGGCTGTTCGACGAGGGCATGGGGCATGGCGAGGTGGGGCTCATGGACGTGCCATTGGGGGACCCTAGTCAGTTCTTCTAGAGAGAGAGGGGGAGAGAGAGAGAAGAAAATAAATGTGACTAAGCTTGAACAAAGGAGCCAATATGCAGTTGATCCAATCCTTGGTATTATAGATCATCAGAAGTTGGTTAAATGTTGATCTAGTTCTGTTAATCTAGTTTTCTTGCTTCCTTTTGGGGTTTTGGTGTTAGGATTTGGAGTACTGATCATGTAAGCCTATACTAATCCATGGTGGGTGACTGGCTGAGTGGTGACGAGTCAGTCCTGAAATGGATCAGGTGGCAAACAAAAGCTGTACATCTTTTAATAACAACAATCTTAATACTACTAGATGTTTATATTATTTATAATTGTTGTGATCTTTTGGCAGTTTGCAGGAATTCCACATGAACTATAGTTCAACTCCCGTAGGATTCAGTAAAATTTTCGCGTTCCAAATGAGGCCTAAATTTGGTGCAGATTTCACTTATTTCCAAGCTCGGTTGTGATCTTATGTGTAAATAATGCACAATAGTATAATTCATTTTCGATTATAAGTGTATGTTCTGTACTTAAATTTAATTTTCTAGGATAGTAGGAAGGAGAAAAGTCATGAATGGATGAGTCGTGCACATTGGTTTAGTGTGGTCGATCTCGCATTGGTTTGATGAACTAATTCATGAGAATCATATGGTAGTATATATTGTGATGCATCTTAATGCTTGCTCTAGTACCGAGTACTATTTGATGTGTATCTCAACTACCTCTTGTCCCTTGTCTCCTGATTTTTAGTTACGGATTGATCTCTCACGTCCATCAAGTTTACCAGTACTCCCTCTGTTTCATGAAAGGAATTACGCAGAAAAAAGAAAGATTTAGCTGTGTACTATACGAAACAAGATCTTACTACTAAGTTTGGCAGCATAATCACCTGGAAATGAGCAATATTGCCTTCTTTTATTTTTATTTTTCCTTTTTACAAGAAAACATTTCCTTCATCCTCACCTATTGTAAGACTTTTCATCTTCCTTGAATTGTACCGCTTGTAAATGAGCAAATTAACTCACTAGAGCGCTGACAGCTGTTTTTTCTCTTGGGGGAGAAATTGATTGCACGATAAAATCCAATAAATACGATTTAAATCGTGTAGAGATATTCATCAGCATACGGTGTAGAAAGGGATTCGAGTACCCTTGTCTCTCACTAATGTGGTAGGAGCCTACTATGCTTTTGAGCCTTGGGCAGCCTTAGGTTTTGCAACAGGTGCGCCTTGCTTCGCTAGCTGCTATGACTAATAGGACGCTTCACCTAATTTTTCCTTGGTGATGGCGACCATTTGAGGGCCAAGCACGGCTATGGAATCTGACATTGCATTTAAGCGGCTTTGCCTCTGCACTTAACATTTGATGTTACTTGATCGATGTAGGAGTACACCCTCTTGGACATAGAATTCACATTCTGCCTCTTTATAATCAATGATCTACCATGTGTTTGCCTAATTCTCTCACTAGTTGTCTTTAAGCAAAATCTACCAGCTAGATTTAACTCTATATACTCTGAATTCTTCCAAAAATGAGCCCAGAAGAACATACAACAAGAGATACTGTAAACGTACAGATTAAACTGCTGCTCCTGTCACGGTGCGAGACAGTGGTACTGAACTGGCAGTCCCATGGATATACATAAGCGCCCAGGGTGAGATTAAAGAGCAAGGAAACAAGGGCTTTGTCACCCCGCCCTTGGAAATATGCAGGCAAGCCTTAAATGCTCACACTTGCAGATTTTAAAAGTTGCGTTTGACCTTTTCCCTCTCCTTGCTCAGGCATGCATGCATTGCAGGCAGCCTGGTACTACTGCCATTCATATGCAATTGTACCTTTCTTTCTTTCTTTCCCCAGAGCTGTAAAAATCCCTGAGGCCCCAGACCTCTCATGCATGCCATGCCATGACCCTACTATATTAACTACTACTAGGTGGCTACTCAAAGACTGTTGCTTTAGGTCTGTCTTTGTGTGGGGAGAGCTGCTTTTGCAATTTGCACTTGCTGGGCTTACTCATTCTAGAAGGTAATTAACTGGTATTTCCTTTTCACAAATATCAGGACAGTTGCCTAGGCACGGAAAATGACCGAAATGTTATAGGAGGTACTTTGAGGAATGTGGTACTACTGTTATCAGCTTAACTTCCCAATCCAAGAAAGAAGATCATGCTTATCAATTTTATTTTATTTTGAAGTAGAGTAATATTGTTGTATTGGCATGGGGGAAGCATACAATGTATGTGTGTGTATATGTGTGTGTGTGTGTGTGTGTGTGAGAGAGAGAGAGAGAGAGTGGCAGAACAACTCAGAGCAGGAAACTTGAATGCCGAGCGAAAAAGAGAAAGCACAGGCTTAAATGCATGCCCCCTACTCCACAATCCACATGTGAGATGACTTATTGGCAGAAATTAGCTGCATGCTCCCCCTCTCATGGTCTCTTTGCAATTTTGCATCACATAGCTGTAAAGCAGGAGAGCTCTAGCTAGGCCTCTCGCCTGTGTATACGTATGTGCGAGCGAGCACCATGGCTACTACCGCATGCATGTGTTACTCGTCTCCTCTTGGAACTAGATGTACGCGCATTAACGCACGCAAATCTGCTGGCTGCTCAAGGATCTATATCTACGAGTGCAGTTATGTCGATCCAAGGTAAGAGTAGTATCCGTGCAGGAGTTTGGATCATCACCTCGACTCTCATAAATATGCAGCTAGGTAGTCAAAGTCAACCGGCCGCTATATGCAACTCAAGCACTGATCGAGCATCAGCACATTTATTTACAGGCTTCTGCCAACGCAAAAAAGAAAAATCAGCATATATTGGAGGTACAGTAGCTAGTAGCATGGTCACCATAAAAAAAATGTACGCGTAAGTCAAATCGAATTACTGGAGAACAAATTCATCTCGTGTTACCACCAGAAATCGGTGATCTCGAATTTCCGTCGTGTGAAGTAAGCCGATACTGTCGATAGCAGATTACTACTAGTACAAGGTAACAAGAAACCGTTGTGTCAAGTGGGTGGGTCATAGTCTTGCACTGCTGCTATGCATATGAATAAAGCTATCCATTTGCCACGTTGTGGTGCAGGAGAAAGAGTCAGCCCCATGCATGTCCATAGCCATTACTACTCCCTGGCCTGCAATGGAAAGGAACAGCTGCCCCAGTGCCCCCCTCCTGCCAGCCATCACAGCTGCCTATGTATCGCTACCATATCACATCGTCAGTCCATCTCTCAGAACCTGTGCTTGTTTGACATGGCGACGAAATTTCATCCTCGCTTCCTCTCATCCATACTCACATCTTCAGAATCGTACTGCCGGCTCGCAAGCCCAGGCCAGTCCAGTCCGACGGCAGCATCGCTCGGCAGAATTCTGCACCTCTATCTAGGTACGCACGCCCCCACGGTGAAGCATATATATGCGACGTGACGTGCGTGATTTGTTCATTTTACTGGGCAGAGAGATGGATGTGCACAAGACCTGTACAGCTTCAGATTTCAGAAAAGCATAATCATGCGTGTACAATTCAGAAATGAGAAAAATATATGGTGATAGAAAGAGGCAGGCAAGCGAATCAAATCCGATTTACATTTCTAATTCAAAACCCGTTTACATTCTAACGCCGGCGTTAATGCGATCGAGCGAGGCGAATTAATTGGGGTTTGACTAATAGCGGCCAGCGCCGCTATTACCAGCATCGTCGCGGACACGTACGCGTGGATCGATGTTGAGTGCTGATTGCGACCCTGATATATACTGTTTGATGGAGAGGATGATCGTGCTACTAACGGCTTCTTAACCAGCAAGCCATGCAGACATACTTTTGTACTCTCCGTATACACGATGCCCGCTGCGATAGAGACTGGGATGGCGATTTAGCCAGTAATAGCCGGTGATGACGGGATCCACAGGAGATAGGCCCAAGACAGAGAATCGGTCTAACAAAGTTTAGGATGACCGAAAGCTGCTATAAGAGGCTCACCCGGATAGACGCGGCCTGCGAGATCTACTCGGAAGTAATAGCCGGGTGCCAAATAAGACCGGACGTTACCAAGACTTGAAGACAGGCGTTATCCCGGCAGTTAAGTAGAGTTAAGGCACCAATTAAAAGTGCCGTTACCGCGACTCGGTAGTTGTAACTACAGGCCTTGCCGGGTCTATATAAGGCAAGGCCAAGACCCCGTGCAGGGGATCTTCTTCTGTTTTCTTTCTCTGAGGAATAACAGGCCATCCATTGTACTCAAATCTTTCCTCGCACGAGGCTTGCTAAACAATTCAGTAGGAGTAGGGTATTACCTCTTCCATGGAGGGCCTGAACCTGGGTGAATCTCTCATGTGAACCCGCTCCTAGATCATCCTCTTGCGCCACCCAAATCCTACTAGAAATGTATATTACCGCGAAATCCCCGCGACAGTTGGCGCGCCAGGTAGGGGGCGCGCAGGCTGGAGTTGCGATCCAGGCGGGATCTACTCCGGTCGTCGGCGGCAGGCTCGTGTTCGGCCACTCGGTACAGCACCTTACCTCCGCCGCATTTCCAAGAGGCGCGACTGTCGGCGTTGAGACGCCTCTAGCGGTGGTCCGGTTGGACCCCCTTTGGGATTCGGCCGGGGGCGCGGTAGAGTTCCTCTTATGAGCCGGAGACGGATCGTGAGGGGGAGGGATTTGATGCTAAAGACACAGAGGATTTACCCAGGTTCAGGCCACCCGGGGGTGTAAAACCCTACGTCCTGCTTTGGTGTTTGTATTGATCTATCTGGGATTACAAAGGCTATTTCGCTTACAAGGAGGGTTGTTCTCCTTGAGCTCTAACCCTAGCTGCCTTACTTAAGGAACCAGCCGGAGAAGAAAGCAAATGAGAGTGTAGTGTGGTCGAAAAGATTTAATCAACCCTTTGCATGGCCTTGGTCCTCCCCTTATATACTCGGGGGTTTCCACAGCGGCCAGAGGGTTCTACCGGCGACGTGGGCGCAACAGGGCGACCCACGCCTTACATTTAATGCGCGGCGCCGATTTCCGCGCCTGGCGTCTTCTCGCCATGCTTCTAAACAGGGGATCTGACACCTTTGAGCCCGGTGGGTCCCGCGAACGGAGACTTACCGGGCTCCTTCTGACAAAGTGGGTGAAGCACCCGCCCCTGGGCCCCAGGTGTCAGCGACCAAACCCGCGCACCAGGGCGCGCGGTGACGCGACCCAAGGGGGCAAAAAGGGTGACAGCGACAGGGGCGCGCGGTGCGGCGCGCCCGGTCGGTCAACAAAGCTGTCAGACGGACCCATCCTTGGGCGAAAGGGGATAGGCAATGGAACCTATCGCCTGAGCGGGTGGGGCCCGGCCTGACCGTCATCATGCCCTCATAGGGCTTGGGATTCCTTACCGAAATGACATGCATTAAATGCCTCTGCCAGAGCTGAGGCTTGCGGGAGAAGCTACCCACTCGATGACGGGCCCGGAGGTGGACCCCACAGGGGGACTCGACGACCCCGAGCTCTATGTCCCCGAGCGGCTCCTCCGAACGGGAGGGGTGCCAGCTGTCCCAGGGTGCCCCCGAGTGACCTCGAGCGCTCGGGGAGCGCTCGTTGGGGGATTGCTCGGGGCCCCTACGGGCGGAGCTCCAGGAGGAGCGCTCGGGGGAATGCCCCGAGCGCTCCCCTGGGGCCCACGAACCCGGGGACGCCGGGCACTCGGGGAAGGACCCCCTAGTGCCCCCTCGATTCCCGAGCCTTGGGCTCTCGGGAGCCCAAGGCCCTTCTAGATGGCTGCACGCGAGCGCGGCGCTCGGGGAAGGCCCCCGAGCGTTCGGGCTTGACCGCCGGACCCACTTGGCTACCGGGGCGGGGCCTACTCCGACCCGACCGCCACGTGGCTCGCTCCGCGGCATCTGGTTGGCCTTCGCTGGCGGTTTGGGGGACCCTGGGCCCCATTCCGCTGACAGCGACGCTCTCCTTCGGGAGCTTGCGTTTCTTGGCCGACGATTTCGGCCGGCTTCGCCTTCAAGATCCGGTTCCTTGCCCGGCGGTGGAGCTGGCACCCAAACACACCTTGGGGACCTCATATGACGGCGAGGAGTGTTCCCAGCTCGTCGGCATGATCGCTCCACCACCGGTGAAGACTCAGTGATGAGCTGGCCTTGGGCCCTGTCCGTCGGCTCCGCGGAGTCGGTGCTGGGCGCCACCGTCGGCTCTGTTGTCGCCATGCTGGCGGGAGTCGACGGAGGTTGCAGGTCATTGCCCGGTGTTGCGGTCGGTCCGGTACCCACGCCCGACTCTGGCGTCTCCGCCACAGACGCAGCAGACGGCGGCGCGCTGGGCGCAGCCGTAGTCGGGTGCACGACTGGCTCCGTCCCCTCTCCCGACTCCAACGCCCTCATCACAGGCGCGGTGGGCATCTGCACACTGGGCGCAGTCGTGGTCGGAGCTGGAGAGGCCGACCCTGATTTTGGTGTTGGAGTCGGCCCCGTGGACGAGCCGGGTTGGAAGCCTCCTTTGTCGGAGAGCTTCCTTTGGACTCTGCAAAAGACAAAAGCGCAAACCGACCTCAGCATCTTTCCCTTTTTAATTGAAACGGGAAAGAAAGCGAAAGAAGCGTACCTGGTGGTCGTAGGGACCACCTTCTTCTTCGGCTTCGCCGGGGCGGACGGACCCCCGAAGGAGCTGGCGGATGCCGGCTGGGGTGCAGCCGGCTTGGTGGCAGGCGCGATAACTTGTACCGCAGGGCTGGCAGTGTCGGCCCGCGCCAGTTTGGCGGCCGATCCCATCTGAGCCGACTCTGCCTGAGCTCGTGAGGCCCTGGACCCAGAGACGTCGTCCGTACGCCTCCATTTGAAGATCATAGGGGCCTCTTCCGACTCGTCTTCCGAGTCGGCCGGAACTCGCCCCCGTTCCGGGTCCCCGCCCTCGGGGGCTTCTTCCTCGACCTCCACGTCGTCCAAAGCCTCCGGAGCCGGATTTTGCTCAGGAAGTGGCGGCATGGAGTTCAAGTGGAGCAAAGTCTGCAAAGTCAAAGACGCGTTTAAAAAGAAATGAAGGAGCAAAAAGGCAAAGGCTTTGACTCGAAATACGAAATACTTACAGTCGACGGGGGGTTGGCGGTAGAGTAGCGCACCACGTGTGGCGCCCTGGAGAGACCGGATCGCTCCTTGGTCAAGTTCTTGAGAAGCTCCATAAAATTCCGATCCGAGAGCTCCCCTGCCGACACCCTGGTTGAGTCGGACGCACCCGAGTACTCTCACATCGGGTGCGCCCTAGCTTGCAGCGGCTGGATTCGTTGACTTAACCAGGTCACGATGAGGTTGACTCCAGTAAGCCCCTTGTCCTGGAGCCACTGGATCCTCTTCGTGAGCCGCTCAACCTCCGGCATTTCTGTGCTGGAAGGCTTGGCGCCCCAACGCTTCTGCCAGATCGGGGGACCCGGGACGTACTTCGGCAACCCCTCCTGGGCAGTCGGAGTGAGCTCGTCCGGGCAGTAAAACCACCCGTCTTGCCACTTCCGTACGGTGTCCAGGAGCTGCAGCTTGAAGTACTTCGCGCCGGACTTCACTTGAATGCCGGCTCCCCCGCAGATGGAGAGGCGCCCGCCGACCTTGACCGGCTGCGCCTTTACCACGAAGGTTTTCTTCCACAGGCCCCAGTGAGGCCGAGTCCCCAAAAAGCATTCGCACAGCGTGATGAAACACGCGATGTGTAGAATGCCATTGGGGCTGAGATGGTGGAGTTGAAGGCCGTAGAAGTGAAGAAGCCCTCGCACGAAGTCGTGGGGCGGCAGTGATAATCCCCGCTCGACGAACGGGATGAGCAGCACCCGTTCGTGACCGCGCAGAGCAGGACCCGGTTCCTGGTAGGGCGCCCTCCAATTGTTGATCGCACGTGGAGGCAGCATTCCCTCGGTAGAGAAGCCGGCGAAGATATCGTCGGTCACCACCGACGGGACCCAGTCGCCTTTGTTCCAGTCATCAGGGAGCGTGGCGGCGGAGGAGGATCCGGTGTCGATCTTCTTTCCCTTGGAGGCGCGCGACATGGCCGGAAGGCGGTGGCAGATCGAGCGTTTTCTCGGGAAGGAAAGGAGCAGTGCGCGGCGGCGGGGTTTTGGAGGCGAAGAGATTTAAGCGCGCGAGGAAGACGAAGGCAGATGGGAATTGCTTCACCCCAACACCCGTTTTTATAGAAGAGGGAGGCGAATCGCCGACGGTCGTGCGCCACACGTGGCGGCAAATCGCCATGGCAACCGTCGTCCCACGCGCGTGATTCCGCGGGATTCGAGGCGCCTTTTTCGCCATGACCCGTCGTCCCAGGCGTTCCGGCCGGTGAGCATTACATCAGCAGCCATCCCGCGCGCACCGCACGCGTGATTCGGGGCGCAATCATAACAAGCTGTCGTTTCGGACGCCCTCGCAAAGTCGCCGCAGCAGCAGCGGACGTCTCGCGCACACTTCGCGCGGGACTTGAGGCGAAATCATCGTGCTGCAGCGCCGCAGGCGCTCTGTCTAACCAACTGCGTGCATTAAATACTAAAATGACGTCGCGTGCAGTCGAGACGACTTCGTGTGACCACGAGCTGGCTTCGACCGGGTTCGGCTCGATCGGGTTGAATCACACTCGGACGCCGAGTCAGCTTGAAGTCGGCTCGGCTCACTGAGTCATGACACAGGCTGTGCCGACTCTACCAAACAATATCGAGGCATACCAACTGCACCACTCGAAAGCAGATCAGATCTGCAAAAAGGGGTATCGATGACCAACCCAATAGGGTTTCGCAGGTCACTCGGCAACACCCAAACTAAGGACGAACCCGGCATCCACAGCGGCACAAGGCGGTCCCTGATTCAGAACCGGACGCCACAGCAGCGCAAAACGGTTTCTGGTTCGGAACCCAGTGCCGGAGTTCGAGGACTCGGTTTCGAAGCTGAAGGTCGAAAGCGTCCCCCCTGCGGGCACAAGCTGGCAACGATCCACTCGGACAAGCCCAGACGTTATTTCGGGTTCACTCGGAATTTATGTTACGCCTCCCGGAAGGCCACCAGCCGACTTCCCCAGCAGGAAAGCGCGGGTATCACCGAAACTCCCCACACTTAGCACAAACCTAACCTTTTTTTCAGGTATCTCAGGAGTCCATCAAGGTCTCTCTACGGCCGATTCGGAGGCGCATACGGCTTGCCTACCAGACGGCGCCCGTATCAAGACCCTGAAGCACTCGAGGGCTACTGACGACGGGATCCACAGGGGATAGGCCCAAGACAGAGAATCGGCTCAACAAAGTTCAGGATGGCTGAAAGCTGCTACAAGAGGCCCACCCGAATAGACGCGGCCTGCGAGATTCACTCGGAAGTAACAGCCGGGTGCCAAATAAGATCGGACGTTACCAAGGCTTGAAGATAGGCGTTATCCCGGCAGTTAAGTAGAGTTAAGGCATCAATTAAGAGTGCCGTTACCGTGACTCGGTAGTTGTAACTCCAGGCCTTGTCGGGTCTATATAAGGCAAGGCTAGGACTCCGTGCAGGGGATCTTCTTCTGTTTCTTTCTCTGGGGAGTAATGGACCATCCATTGTACTCAAATCTTTCCTCGCACGAGGTTTGCTAAACAATTCAGCAGGAGTAGGGTATTACCTCTTCCATAGAGGGCCTGAACCTGGGTAAATCTCTCGTATGAACCCGCTCCTGGATCATCCTCTTGCGCCCCCCAAATCTTACTAGAAATGTATATTGCCGCGAAATCCCCGCGACAGCCAGTGTCCTTACTTAAGAGACGAGATTTCAAGTTCTTGTTCTTCTAGTTGTTTTTTCCCTCAGCTCGATCTAGGCAATGTATTGCGATTTTCTACGGTACCTTGTACTTCCTAAGTTTTTTCTAGGTACCTCGTACGTCCTAAATTGGTTATCTTAAAGTTTAGGTCATGATTGGAACAAGGAATATCGTAAAAACATCACAAAACAGCAAATTTCAGTGCACCCTCTACTCCTTCACATCTTCCTCTTTCTGCTTCCCTTGCCCTCTCCACTCCCCCTCTTCTCTGGCAGCTTTGCCAGCTAGAGAGAGAGAGAGAGAGGGGAGAGGGTCTTAAGTAGGTATATTATGTTATTGTTGTCTGAGAGACATCTTTAGCACTACTCGGTCGGGCATCATCAATGCTCCTTCGCTATTGCCGCTTCTACATCCTTGCCTTGCTCTGGCTTCGTGTGGAGACGACATGACATGGTGAAGATTAGCACATGTGCTTTCTCTAATTTTAGGTATGCATGAATAAACTAGCACCCTTAGATCTAGATCTGGCAGACCAGCTACCCTCCTCTTACCGCTCATGTCTATCTCCGACGGAACGATCATAGTGGCCACAATCTACGCCGCCTCCCATGCTATGTAACCCGTTTCTCTAGACCCAAATAGATATCCTTGTTCGATGTCCTTGATTTGATCGCTGGATCTGGCCATTCAATCTAATCTTTCCGGCGTTCTACATGTTATTCTATAGATCTAACTCCTTTATGGTTCAAGCGGACCGGTATAGAACTGATGTAGAAATCATTTTCTTCATCTCCAGCGTCGGCTCTTCTTGTGCTGGTGATGCAGCGCTTATGTATCCTAAGCATCTGTACCAGGCTAGCCCTAGTCGTCAAAATCATCATCCGACCACCATGGTCCATCTCAACCTCCATTTTGACGGTCAACTTAGATGGTTCTTGGGTACGGTGGTCTTATTGCGAGCTAGATGGCGAAACTTGTTCCTCTGGATGGTGGACATCTATGCTCGTTTCAGGGGTACTAGTTCATTACGCGACGCATGCTTACCGTTCAACACCTTTGACGTTGGTGGCATCTTCAACTTCTGCATCCTAGCAAGGATGATCTGATAGACCCCTATTGTCCGGGTGCTTCTCCGCGTTGCTAGTGGCGACCAGGGCTACGGTTTTATTGGTGACATCTTTGACTCTGGTCAGCGGTGGCGACACCAGTTGGACGTGTGCTAGGTTTGGAAGGCTCATACGGCACCGGCACGATTGGTGTGAACATACATGCGTAGCGTTATGGTACACGTGTTTGCTAAAGGTAAGCTGTAATTTTCTTTTTTTTTCTTGAGGGGTGTAATATTTCTTTCCTTCGTGCCTGATTTAGTTGGTTCGGGACGTAATATCCGGTTGGGCCTCTTTGGCCCAACTTTACACTTCGTACAGTATAAAGCAGATATTTTAGCTGTCAAAAAGAAAAAAGGGAACGTAGAGTCGGCTTGGAGTGAATGCTGCACGTACGAGAACCTTGGTCATTTAACACGCATTACATCAAGATGCGCATATCAGCATATGCTCCAGCAATGGATGAGATCACACCGTACAGTGCGCGATTGAACAGTCCCAATCATGAGATACCGGTATTAAACGTGCGGGCAGTACGCACAAGTACCGGGACTTTACGCATAAACGCTGTTACGAAATTAGCCCCTACACGTGATGTCATGGGTCAATCAGGTGCATAACCATTAGATCTATCCAAATAAATACGTAAGATTTAAAACATCAAATACACGATGTTTATTGACGAGATTCAGCTAAAACCTACATCTCCAAACACTCTGCCTGCATATTATTGATAATATACCGATCTTGGCGAATCCGGGATACTCGCGATCTGAGCTTCCACTGCCGCGGTCTAACCTCTTCCGCCGAAGGTCTGACCTCCCGAAAAAAGGTATGACCGGCCCTACAACAAGCTCTGACCGTACCCTACAGCCAAAAATCGTCTGTGGCTCAAGTTACAACGTATGGTGCGTCTCTCCTTATATAGGAGGTCTAAGATATATGAGTCCGATTCAAACTCTATCTCTACCTTATCCACACAGAACCCTATTATAATACTACAACTTCTCTAATTCCAATACGTAAAGTATATGTATACATATTCAATGTCAACTCAATAACACCACCATGTATATTGTTGATATATGATCCATATTCATATTTATTGACATCAAGCCAGCCACATAAGATCCATATCATAAACCGCTTGAGGTTTGAGGACATAGTGGGACCTTGGTGTGGCCACACCAAGCGTTCCACTTTTGCGATCTTCTGTGGTTGAGGCTATTCCAAATTCTTTTTTGTTTACATATCTGTTTCCGTGTATGACTCAAGTCTAAAAGTGCGTCTTGGCCTCTTAAGTGGATTTTGATGATTAATGATAAAATAATTAAGAGACTAATATGTGCATCAACGTGATCAAGGGCTAAGTCCCAAAACAGTGATTAAACTATTGACGACCCCTAAAAAGTTGTAAGGAAAGATGACTCAAAGAAACGAAGATTAAGGACAATTTTCTAGCTCTTTTAGCGGTTCGAGAAATTACACTGAGTTTAAGGAAATCCGTACTATTAAGGGGCATTGAAATGTGGTAGCTAGTGTGAGTGCTTTACTAATGCTTAGTTAGGAATTAATTTCCAAATTAAAAGAGACTCTTGAAAACTCTTCATACACACTTTTTCTGGAAATGTCGGAACATTCGACTTTGGTGTCGGAACATCCGGTTTCACCTCTATGTGAAGAATCAAAGAAATCGGAGCCTCCAAGTTGACCTTTATTTGTTTTTTTGGAACCTCCAAGTCCCGTCTCTTGAAAAAACTAAGTCCTTCTGCTTGAATGTCAGAGCTCCCAGCAATTGTCTGCCTTCAAGTTTCTATGCTAGACTTACCCTTGAAATCTTAAAACACCCAGGTCAAAATGTAGGAACCTCTGAGTTTGTATTCTAGTCACATCCTTTGAACTCTCGGAGGCTCCGAGTGCAAAGTCAAAACCTCCGGGAATCAGTTATGTTGGCGCCTCTCTGAGGCTCTTCAAAATCATAGAGGATCCATGTTCCAAGTCGGAACATCCGACATTTGCTTATGTCTATTGTGCTCTGAAAGTCAGAAACTCTGAGTTTGTGTCGAAAACTTCGAGACCCATTTCTCGATAGTTAAAATAGCTTTTGCTTCAAATGTCAAAACATCCGAGTTTCATCTCGGAAATTCTAAAAATCTCTACTTTTTGCATAACGACTAGTCTTTGAGGGGTTGAATATATAAACCGCAAACCTCTTTGCACGAATAACGTTTTGCCATTCCAATTCTCTTCTCTACTAGGTGCCATCCCACACTTTCTCAAGCCCAAGCTTCCATCCTTGTGAGGTAATCTTTGAGAGAGTGAGAGAGATTGATCCAAATTGAGCACCAAATTAACAATAGTTCATTTCGAAGTCGAAGTGATTGCAACCTGTTACTCTTGGACATTGACGTCTCCCAGATGGCTAGGAGTCACTTGAGAGCCATCAAGAAGATTGTGAAGCATCTCAGGAGTTTGTGAAGGTCCGGAGCTCGCCTGCCGTAAGGTGAAGGATCTACCAACTGAGAGGGAGGCTTCACATCGGTAAGCCTCTTGAGGAAAGACCCGGATTCGGTTAAAATTTGAAACTAGTCTATTGACACGCTAGGTCATATCTTGTAGTATTGAGAGCATGCTAGGTCATATCTTGTATAATTTTGATTAAATTTTGAAACTAGTCTATTGACACGCTCTAGACTACATCCTTGATCCTTTAATTGATATCCGAACCTCGTTCTCTTATCGATTAGGTTTCATCGCCTAGAAGCAAGGATGTCTTCTAATGAGGGTTTGCATGTGGTTAGAGGTCCACAATTTGATGGTTCGAACTATGCTAGTTGGAATCATAAAATGAAGATGCATTTCATGGACATTAGCTCCAGCATATGATATACTGTTGTTGATGGTTGTGCAATGCTCAACCAAGCTGAGCTCACCAACGACGACCACCGTAACATCCACCTCAATGACCAAGCGAAGAACGTCATCTTCAACGGATTGATTCCGAAGTGAGCACGCTTAAGGACGCCAAGACAATATGGAACAGTCTCATGAAAATCCATGCAGGAGCTTCTTCCATTAAGGAGTCCAAGCTTGACATCTTGACAAGCAAGCTCGACCATTTCACTACAATGGAGAATGAGGGTGTGAATGAAATATTCACGCGCCTCACATTGTGAATGAGCTCAAGTCCCTTGGGTGCCCGGATATCAACAACCACTTTGTAGTCAAGAAGATGCTACGAGCCTTCTCACCCAAGTATGAGTACTTGGTGATGTTCATTCGTGAGAGGGACGACTTTAAGAAAGTGACTCCCACCGAGGTGCTTAGAAGAATCAATGCCCATGAGATGGAAATTCAAGACAAGGAAAAGCTTGTAGCCTCCAACAAGCCTCAAGAAGAACATTGCCTTGAAGGCTAAACACGTTATCGAGGATGACTCAAGCGACGACAAAGAGGAAGAAGGACTTGATGAAGAGGCATTTTCCAATTTGTAAGAAGATTCTCCAAGATGTTCAAAAAGGGTGGTACCCGACAAATTCTTCGGTAAAGGAAGAAGCCACGAGTACTCGAAGGACACAAAGAAGAAACTCACCAAGAGAACGTGCTTCAAGTGTGACAAGATGGGACACTTCATCACCAATTTTCCTAACAAGAAGGACAAGAACGATGAGAAGGAGAAGGGGACAAGAAGAAAGAGCATCATGGAAAGGCCCTTAAGAGGAATCACTACAAGGCTCAATCTCATATCAGCCAAGAATGAGATACTGGCGACTTAAGATCCAACTCTGACTCCGATGAAGATGACAAAGGATTCATCAGCATCTCTATGGCAAAACCCGCTAAGTCCCTCCTAGATCACTCAAGTGATGAGGAGACACCTCATTGTCTTATAGCAAGGAATCACAAATCACCAAGTTTCCTACCTATGATGATATGATGATGACTTGCTTGATGAGGATATTGATCATTTGAGTATGCCTAACTATGATGCTCTTTTTTCCACTCTTGAGAAGCAAGAAGCGTTGCTTGTGAGAGAGAGAATAACAAGGACTTAACTCTTAAGAACAAAGGGGTCAAAATCTCATTTCGTAGACTTGAAGTATCTCATGATGAACTTATGAGTACTCCTAAAAATCTCGGTATTGAGCTTATCAAGAAGATACCATATTTGGGTCGACTAGCAATTCATTAGCGAAGAATTAGGAAAGATGATGGCCAAAAGTTCGATATGTCCATGATGGGCGAATTGAAATTCTTTCTTGGACTCCAAGTCATGCAACTACAATAAGGAACCTTAATTAACCAAGACAAGTACATAAAGGACATGCTCAAGAATTTTGACATGGAGAATGCTAAGCCTATTCGGAACCCCCAAGCAAACAAACAACCACCTCGACATCAATGAGGAAGGTAAGTCTGTTGATCAAAAGGTATATTGATCAATGATTGGCTCTTTGCTTTAGTTATGTACATTTAGACCCAATATCATGTTAAGCGCATGCATGTGTGCACAGTTTCAAGCCACACCCAAAGATTGCCACCTAATGGTTATTAAGAGAATTTTGAGATATCTAGATCATGCACCCAACTTAGGTTTGTGGTATCTCA